>CAKMRK010001455.1:0-10472 GCA_928213465.1 Penicillium sclerotigenum | reverse complement strand
GGACCTTTCAGACCTCCTCGACACCCACCAGGACCGACCGACCGAAGTCAGACGTCGAGACCAGGTCAAGATCATCACCACTCCCTAGACCGAAACACAGACACTGCGGACAGCACGCGTGACAGTCTGAGGCGGGAGTCAAAAGGCTTCACTTTAGGGCATCGAGGACATGTAGTCATCAGCAAGGGTGGAGATTCTGTGGCTCTTTTAAAGAGTTTAGAAAGGGGACGTCTACTCTAAAGTGATTCTTTGAACTGTGGAAATGGTTAGTCGAGGTTCCATCACAGTGCAAGATGAACTTGACTGTATAGGGGAGGGAGAACATACGTAGAGTCGCTTGAAAAAAAAAGAATTGATTCCGGGGACCTGGTCTTATTTATATTCCTGCTCCCCACGCTAGCGCTAAGCGAGAGGTCTTGTGTTTGTCTGGTTTGCCTGGTTTGTGTAGTTTGGCCGTTTCCCAGTGGGGCCAGTTTTGAAGGTTATCCAATCATCTGCCAATCCTTTTACTTAGGGCAGATTCACACCCAATAATTTGGGCAAACCGACTTGCCAGTTCTGTTCACCGGCTCATTAGGTAGTCTCTATGTTGTACATACTTCGTACGGTATCGTACATAATGCGTAATACTTTTAGTATACTACGTTCATTTCTTTCAAGGTATTCCACGTGTAAAAGGTGTAATCCTGGAAGACTTGCTCTCAAACTAATCCACCTTCAAAAGTGCCTCTGCCTACAATGTAAATACGTACTGGTGAATAGTTATCGGGCCCCGCACGCTTATCGCTGGTTGCTTATTCACTTATCTTTTATCGCTGCCGATGCAAAAATCCCATCCAACCTACAATTGCGTCAGTATACAGTGACCCAACATATCGGGCCCTCGCCGTTCTCCCATAGTGGGGCCAGTGAAGATATGCTAAAGGAAGGGGCTCATCGTGATCTGTTGAATTTCTCCGAAGAATGTTGCACCGTTGATGAGAAGAGCCTATTTATCCAGAATTATCACGCGGCGGTAGGGCGAACGCCAATCACGAAGGGGTTATACTAACGATGCCACAGGGTACCCCACTTTAAATTGGTTACGAGAACCCGGGCGGGCATCATGGACCTTATGCTTGCTATTGGAGCACAATCCTACCCGAACGACCGGAAGGCCCTCCAGGTGAAGCAGTTCTACTTTGTTCGCGGTCCACATAGGGCGTTTGCTAATATGCTGGAAGATCATAGCGTGGATTTAGTCCGAGTATTTCTACTCATATCCCTCTATATGCTGGGGGCATGCCGTCGAAACACGGCATTCACGTACCCGGGAGTGGCGTCACGAGCAGCAGTGGCACTTGGGCTCCACACATAATTTTCAGGGTCAATGATCCCCGATGAGAGGGATCAAAGCAATGAACGGTAAAAGCTTCTCACAAGATCTACTGGGCCCAGCTAATCCCCAATAGATTACGATTAAGCATGAGCTTTGCATTCTCGATTTACTCGTCAGTTCGATCCTCGGAAGACCTTCTGCTATATCACCTCTATTACCTGAGAATTGACAGAACCCTAACTGGATTGGTGCCGCACCGACTGATCCTGGCCTAGAAGCTTCATACCAGTTATCTTTGATCCTAGACGAAATAGCAAACTGTCTTTACAGTGAAAAAGCCACTTCCGCACAGCAGGCAGACCTGCTATTATGAAAATTGAACAGCTGGGGTGAATATCTGCCGCGATCATTAAGAATGTCGTCTTTAGAAAATAAAGACCAGAACACTTTCCGAGAGCATGCAATTGGAAACATGCATGTTGCATGCTCATATTATTTTGCAGTGATCTTAGTCACCCGGCCTTTCCTCGTCTCGGCCTTGAGTGTCCGGCTAGCCCGGTTACACCGGAGCCTCTCGAGCGGCGACCCGAGTGAGGTTCCTGAGGAGGATCCAGCCCACTCCCAGCTCTCAGCGGCATGTATTGATTCCGCTTTATACATGCTGCAAACATGTTTGGAGGTTCATAGGTCCGGCGTTCTTCTCCAGAATATGTGTATTCTCAAGTTCGTCTGCGCGAATATCCATCTAATGACTTCAGTACTATCCATCAAACAGAGCGTTTATCGTTGTCGCCGCCCTTGTACTTAGGTTCTCTATGTTTTCTCACCATGATGTAGATTCTGAGATTGATGATGTATTCCGCGGCGCCTTGACCATCTTACGCATGTTGCAGTCTCAGTGTGCCCAGGCAGCTCATTATCTGGAGATACTAACGAAGCTAGAAGCCGCTATAAGCAAACAGCGCCAGCGCTTCACCGTCCAAGCCCGACAGCCACGGAATCAATACGTCAATCGGATCTTTAGCTTGAACGATAGCCTGGTAACACCGCGGACACAAAGTGAGGGAGATGAAGAAGAAGGGAGCGATGCGACCCCGCTTCTATCGCAGAGTGTCACGTTATACGCGTGGTTACATCCAGAAGATGGCACAGCTCCTGCTGTCTCACACCCCATGATTGATGGGGCTTTATTTGATAGGGGGGCATGGATTCGCCATCATGGGATAGTTTCCCATTTCTCGCCGACTCGATTCAATATAATGAAATACAATTCCTACACTATACCTGTGGGTTACATGAGTAGTTTACAAGGATTTGACAAACTACCTGGGCAACTTCGGAACCTATAATGTTTCGTGGGACTATATGGGGATCTGGGCCCCCAAAGCGCAGAACTGGAAAATTTAGATTCACTTCATTTCAAATAGATGACTTCACAGTAGGAATCAAGAAGCCGGGGGGATAAATGTTCGAAGTGTCCCAGTAGAGCTGGTAAATACCATCGACATCCGTGGCCTTCAGACGGAACGAATCGCACAGGAGTCCATTCTCATTTTGCCACATGAGATATCTGCCGTAAAAAATAAATTGATCTACCTTCGCATCATCCGGTGTGTCGACATCGTTCCCAGTGAAACCCACAGGTAGCACCTTATTGGGTGTGGGACGGATGTAGAAGAATGTGTCAGCGTCAAAGGTGTGATCCTTGTTAGTAGCAGTGGCAATGATTTGGGAGTTTTTGAAAACGACTAGTAGACGATTAGCAGTTTTTCTAGTTAAGAAAGAAAAACACAAGTGCGAATGAGATAAAAGAGCAATAATTCCTACATGTAACGTTGGTTGTCACCGATCCAGACTTCCACTGGGACGAATCGCCGACATATGCAAGTCCTAGGTATCAGGTCAGATGGAAATCAGTCTCATGTGGAGAATTATAATTACCGTCAGAATAAAACACATTGACTCCCTCAGGGGCGACACCATAGACAAGAATGGAGAAGGATCCTATTGGATAGCGTTTTTGCAGCGCCGACTCAGAGAGTGCAGCTATGGCTTGCGAGGCCAAAACCAGACTGATCAGTAGGATATTTAATATCATTGTTCTCAGAGATAATTTTGGGGAGAAAATTATTTGGATATTAGCGTGTACTTGGGCAGTTATGTTATATCCCAATTGTCATAAGGTCTGGGGTGACACCGTCAGACTCTGCACTTGACAGCTGAAACTTGAGTTGATTATGCAATGATAGTGTAATATTTATAAATTCTTATTATATATTGATTTATCTTATTTGGGCTTATTTGGGCTTATTTGGGCTTATTTGGGCTTATTTAGGCCTATAACCAACATCATATTAATACGTAAATCAGTGACAAGGGCCACTCTATACAACTATGGAAAGTGATTTATTGGGTCATATTGACACTTAAGCACTTCCTGCTGGGATGGTCAGTTCTCATTTAAATTAGTCATCTGATTTGGTTATTATTAACTAGGGTCTCCCAAACACGAACTAAAGAGTTATTAGGAATGATCCCCAGCCTCAGACCCAGCTGGGCAATGATAAGGAAGCAAAGTTATGCTTTGCTGTAACCCCTCTTAACTAATTACTTCTTATTGGTGGTAAGGGAAAAAAACTAATGTGGCTTGCTATGCAACTAGGAATTGTTTCTTGCTATTGGGTACTCGAACATTGAAGTCAAAAAAGGAAAAAGAAATGGCCTCTTAGCATCGGCATATACAGCATACCGGGGTACGGTCTTGATGGCCTGAAAATCTCAAAGCGCTATGGGCGAGAATTCAATTTAAGTGTGCTGTATTTTACTATCACAGTTGATGCCAGTCAGGGGGCGTCTTTTTCAACCAAGTAATGTAGCCGAATGTAGCCGAGTGTACCTTGGTCGTCATGCTTGCTCTCCGTTGTCTCTAATTCTCATATTCATAGCATGTATATGGTATAGATGATGGGTTAACTCAACATTCCTAGCTACCAATACATTCTATTTTGATCTAATCCCGCTTTTCTTTTTTTTTAAAGGCCGAACATCTGCATCCCCCTATCCCATTGCCCATGTTCCACAAGCCAATTCAATTTGGCAGCCAAACGTTCCATTCGTGGAGGCGAGAAAGTGACTGGTCCCTTTGATTGGAGATGCTGCAAAAAATTTACGATCATCACAACATCTTTCTTTGGCTCTCGTTTTTTCACAGCCATGCCGTAGCTTACACCCATGTAAATGAGTAAGTCCATACAAGAAAAATATAGTAAAATATGAGTGTGCACGTTTCTGGTCTCTGCGCTTGTCATTTCTTGCGGCCTACAGGGTAACTTTGATAGGTGAGCATGTAAACACAACACCGTGGCATTGATAGTGTTCACTCACTATTTCCTTTGGTATGAATTGAAGTTATACCATTGCGTATGAAGAAATTGAGTTGTCGCTGAAAAATGGCTGGGTACATCGATAATAACCCCAATTTCAATAGGTCCGCAGCTCCGGAGGGAAGCTCGTCTATCCGCTCATCAAGCCCATCTCTTGGAAAGATGAGAAATTCAACTCTCTAGAAGCGGCCTCTAGATAAAGAAACTCTGGGTTTGTGGAGCCATGATCAAAGCTGATGGATTGGGCATCAGGCTCCCGGATGTAGTTTTTATATAAATCTACCAGCCAGATAGTATTTCCCTCTAGATATTGATATGAAACTTCAATGACCCAATCTTTAGCTCTTACTTTTTAAATAATTGGAATTTTTTTCATTCTAGAATGAGAAACCTAGGGGTATACCTCACTTCCAGAAACGGTACATTGCTCCAAAGCGGGATTCTCTTTGTTTCCGGAGGCTTTGTCAAGCGCATTTATAGAAAGCAGTGTATCGCTCTTTATTTTAATGATTTCTTCGGGCCTACGGATCCGATTTCTTTTATTCTATTCTATTTTATTTTATTTTATTTTTTTTTTTCATTTTTCTTCTGTATAAATGCTCTTTTACAAAGGCGAGTCAAGTTTGCAATTCCAGACAACCATCACAAAGAAAAGCAAGAATGAACAAGCAAGTCAAAGCAAGTTATTTCAAACCCAATAGCCAGCTTTTTTAGCTGCCTCAACTGTTCCATACCAATTGACGGGAGGGGGAGGCGGCAGCTCATTGTTGTCCTTCATCTTCTTCTGAAGTTCGAGGGCTACGGCCCACACTCTTCATGTAGCCTGCTTTCTGGGCAAATTAAATTCCTCCCACATAACTTGGAACTTAGGACTGAGAGTTCTTTTCATCGTTCGTTCAGGGTACAATTTGCTTTCCGCTAGTGAGTTTATCATGCACGTCCATGTAGTTTCATACGAATTGGCGTGGTTGAGGTCTCGAAACACCAGCCACCAAACCGCCTCGGTGAAAGAGCTCGGGTTGAGAATCTTGACAGGATAAAGCTCAATCCACAGGCCCAAAAATCCGCCTGGTACATATCGTGGGAGTCGAATATCATTGGAAAGCATCAAGTCGGGGTCATCTGCAGCAGGAGGACCTAGTTCAAAGTCTGGAAGCCACCAGAGATGGCTAGATTTGGTGTACACCCGTAGCACCCTATGTTGAGGATATTGAGCCTCGATGTGAAAATGCACTGCGGGAACCGGGCGATAATTTCCCAGAGTCTGTACTTCTCGGCAGTCAGGGGCCGTGCAAGACGTGAATCCAGCAACGATCAAGGCATCAGAGGCCATCTTGATGAGATGATCGAGAATCAAGAATTCAACATCCTAAAGAGCTAAAATTTAATCCAAGAACACGGTATAAGGGGCGAGAAATGAATCTTCACTTACTTTCTCCTCTTTCCATTCGCCAACTAAACACATGGCCATCATGCCCCAGAGAATATTGGGAACTTGAGCTTCATCTAAAAACCTGGCTACATCTGCAGCTGGCCTTGCTAGATCGTCGATTGCTTTCGTTCTTTCTTCTTCGGACGCATAATCAGTTGTTGGTGGTGTGGGAGCACGGAGTATGAACTGGGTAGGATACATGGTGAGAGGTCAGATAGGAGGACTTTAGATGCTCTAGGGTAGTTGTGGTCATTGCTAATGTTCTATAAGTGTGGAATAGCGGCTCTCCAATCAATATATCATCCCTCAACCTCAACCATGTCCTTTTGACTCGACTTGGAATCAGAATTATTCATACATATTTGTGGATCTAACTACTTTTGTCTCACTAGCTGCCTACTCCGTATGCAATTAAAGACACCAAGCTAAAAGAGTTAAATCCCAGGCTCGGTTCGGAATCGACTAACATTATGGAAGATCCATAAATAAACACAAAGAGGGGGGCTGGTGTCTGGCTGTACGAGATCGAACAAGAACAAAGACATGGCTGGTAGATGTTTCTTATACGTATCTATGATGTATAAGCCCTCGTTTCAAATGCTCTTTGACTGAAATGAGTGTTCATAACGAACGTCTCTCGTCTCAACCAACACACACTCTTTGATTTTGCATGCCCTTGGAAAGAAATGGCAAGAAAATGGATGCTGTTGTATTTCTACAGATGAAGATCACAATTCTCAGGTTTGATTAATTCTCGGATCCCTCATTCTAAGATGCACTTTTAGAGTGTACTATTTAAAGTATAATAGGGGGAGGTGCTTAATATATAAGGAAATCGCTATATTAAAGAGATCGCTTTAGATCTAATACCTACCTAGCGGTCCTCGTCTTCTAAATCTCTGAACTATCTTATAGTTTATAGCTCTCCTTATCTAGTTAAAGGTAAAGTCTTCCATAAAAATTATATTTCTAAAAGCTAGAAATATATAATATCTTAACTATAGAGTAATAAATACTTTCTAAGCTTCTTAGAGGCTTGATATCACTTGAAAAGTATTATCCCATAAAGCAAAGCACCTATAACCCACCGTTATTAAGATATTAAGCTGTAATTTATCGTATTTACTATATGTTCCAGACTGTGCAGATGAACAGGGCCTTGGCTTCCTTAACCCGATAGGGCCCTTAATACGGAGTACAGTTTTATTACACGTCCATGCTTCTGCACCAAGCCTCAGATGGAGCTAATGCACGTTGTAGAAGACTTTACATTGTAAGAAATTAAGAAAATACATTGAAGAAAGGGAATCATATCGGTAAGTCTCTAATGCATAAGTTTATAGCTATTTGACGTATATATTCACTAAAATAATTTAAAACAATTTAAAATAATTTAATATGATCTAACCTATAATCTACAAGTGTACAGTCAATAACAAAGTGACAATACAAAGTGACAATACAAAGGTACATATGCAAACATACAGTCAAACCCCCTTAATACCGGCCCCACCATTTTTTGGGTTTACCCCTCACTTTCAAAAAATATGTTTGCTCCCAGATTGATTTGCCATAGTAACAACGCCAAACGTACCTAATTGGCCTCAATCCCAAATGTCAAGACATCACTGTTTTTAAAACCTCGTAAATTTCGAAAGATTGGCTTAACAATTTGATTTTAAAGGGGTTGGCTGTACAGAGTGCCATTAGCCATGGCAAAAAAAGTGGCTCACGTGGCGTTGACCCCGCATCAAGAAAACAAGAAAACGAAAGCCAAAGACCTCTCCTAGTATAGTTAGTTAGGTAGGTTAAGTTACCATATAAAAACCTTGGGAAATCCCTCTCTTTCTCTTTCTCATCTATTTGTGATACCTTTCCTGTGCAACCATGTCGCTCTCCACTACCATTAAGACTCCCAATGTCACTTATGAACAGCCCCTCGGCCTGTATGCTTTACCCCTCCCTCATATCCATGACTTCCCCACCACCTCCATTGCTAATTGGTTCCTGGTTTCAGGTTCATCAACAACGAATTCATTAAGGGTGTTGATGGGAAGACCTTTGAGACCCTGAACCCCACTACTGAAAAGCCTATCACCTCCGTGTATGAGGCTTCCGAGAAGGATGTCGACGTCGCTGTCAAGGCCGCCCGCGCAGCCTTTGAGGGTCCCTGGAAGAAGGTGACCCCCTCGGACCGTGGTCGTATGCTTACCAAGCTGGCCGACCTCTTCGAGCGTGATATGGAGACCCTGGCGTCAATTGAGGCCCTTGACAACGGTAAGGCCGTCACTATGGCTAAGGTCGATATTGCCAATGCTGCTGGCTGCCTGCGCTACTATGGTGGCTGGGCCGATAAGATCACTGGCCAGACCATTGACACCAACTCTGAGACTCTCTCCTATACCCGCCATGAGCCCGTTGGTGTCTGTGGCCAGATCATCCCCTGGAACTTCCCCATTCTCATGTGGGCCTGGAAGATTGGTCCCGCCATCGCTGCCGGTAACACTGTGATCATTAAGACCGCTGAGCAAACCCCTCTATCTGGTCTGTACGCCTCTAAGCTCGTTGTTGAGGCTGGATTCCCCCCCGGTGTCATTAACGTGATCTCCGGCTTCGGTCGTGTTGCTGGTGCTGCTATCTCTAGCCACATGGACATTGATAAGGTCGCCTTCACTGGTTCCACCCTTGTCGGCCGTATGATCCTACAGGCCGCCGCTAAGTCTAACCTGAAGAAGGTCACTCTCGAGCTGGGTGGCAAGTCCCCTAACATCGTCTTCGAGGACGCGGATATTGACAACGCAATCTCATGGGCTAACTTTGGTATCTTCTTTAACCACGGCCAGTGCTGCTGCGCCGGTTCCCGCCTGCTGGTCCAGGAGAGCATCCACGACAAGTTCGTCGCTCGCTTCAAGGAGCGTGCCGCTCAGAACAAGCTCGGCAACCCCTTTGAGGGTGACACCTTCCAGGGCCCCCAGGTTTCGCAGCTGCAGTTCGACCGCATCATGGAGTATATCAACCACGGTAAGAACGAGGGTGCTACTGTTGCCCTGGGCGGTGAGCGGCATGGTACCGAGGGCTACTTCATCCAGCCCACCGTTTTCACCGACGTCACTCCCGAAATGAAGATCGCCCAGGAGGAGATCTTCGGTCCAGTCATCGCCGTCACTAAGTTCAAGGATGAGGCTGATGCCATCCGCATTGGTAACAGCACCAACTACGGTACGTATTGTTAACATTCATCATGAAACCCTGAATGATCATTCTAACTGGATTTAGGTCTTGCTGCTGCCGTTCACACCAAGAACATCAACACTGCCATCCGCGTTTCTAACGCTCTCAAGGCTGGGTATGTTATATCCCAATCAATTACTGCTGTAACAGAGCTAACTATCCTGTAGTACCGTGTGGATCAACAACTACAACATGATCTCGTACCAGGCTCCCTTCGGTGGCTTCAAGGAATCCGGCATTGGCCGCGAGCTCGGTTCCTATGCTCTTGAGAACTACACTCAGATCAAGACTGTGCACTACCGCCTGGGCGATGCTCTGTTCTAAAGTATAAAAACGTAAAAAAGAAAAGATTAGTCGGGTAATTCACTCCAATGAAAATGATGATACATGATTTGAAACTCTTGTTTTGTATATAAACCAAATTGAAGAACTGCGGTTCCTTACAAGTGCTTTTCCGATACCGTGTAGCACTTATACAGCTACCTGGTAATTTGTGGGTAGATGTGTGGCGGTGTTGCGCATGTTTCTGTGCATGCGACAAACCCTAGAACCAACCTTAGGTTACTACAGAAATTCAATACTTCATCATTGTCCTAGTAGAATTGCGCTTCTATTCCACCGTAGGCTGCTATCGCGGGGCCGGTACATCTTCCCCCGAGAACCTCGGTAACCGCAACAATTGACTCCAGGCTAGCAAGGTTCCATCATGTGTATTGCTGTACAAGGGCGTATATGAGTGGGGCATACATTCCTAGTAACATTGGTATCTACTATACAGTGACTACGCAAAAGTGTTAACAACACGTGGCCCCACACCCGCTTGATTATATAATTTACTGCCGGTCTAAAACCTCCATTATACGCGCTATAGTTAGACCCCATAGCGCGTATTGTATGGCGGGTTAGGTAAGATAGGAAGGCGGTATAGAGGTGGGGCCGAGGTGTTGTTAAGACTTTTGCTGTGAGACTGTATATTTATTGTAACGTATTTCACATACGAGCCGGCCACACAAGCGAGCCGGCCACCCCAAAACACATAGTAAAAGCGATAAATTACATCTTGATATTTGAACAACCATGGTCTATAGAAACTTCTCCATATAGTTCC